>VMOF01000388.1:43329654-43346585 GCA_011764245.1 Trialeurodes vaporariorum | reverse complement strand
TTAGAAAATTCGAAGGGATTGTCCTAAGATTGTCCGTAATGGTTCTCCCCCCCTCCTCCACTCGCCGCACACAGGTTCGGACCCTACTTTTGCTGGACAATTTTTTTGAGTTGTTAGAAAATTCGAAGGGATTGTCCTAAGATTGTCCGTAATGGTTCTCCCCCCCTCCTCCACTCGCCGCACACAGGTTCGGACCCTAACTGTTGCTGGAAAATTTTTTTTTAGATGTTGGAAAATTCGAAGAGATTGTTCTAAGATTGTCTGTAGGGGTTCTACACCCCCCCCCCCACTCACCGCACACAGGTTCGGACCCTCACTTTTGCTGGACAATTTTTTCTGAGGTGGTGGAATATTCGAAGGGTTTGTCCCATATAAGATCGTATGTAGTGGTCCAAACCCCCTACCCACTCGCCGCATCCAGGTTCGGACCCGGTTTTTTGCTGGACACATTATTTTTGAGATGGTGGAAATGGAATTTGACTCATGAGGACCAAATTTGCTCAAGGTGCGCCTTCTCTGACACTTTAGTGTCAGAACTATCTGCTTGTTTAAATTATGAAACAGAACTGCGTGAATAACCTCAAATGTCAAATTGTGCTGTTGCCCTCTGATCTGCCAAGATTTGCCGAGAAAATAAGAACTAAGGAATAAACTAATCGATCGAAGAGTATTAAAAATAGAAGGAATTTTATATACAGACAATCCATATAATATAATAATGTTGATTGAAAACCACTAATAAAAAAACGAACAACAACGAAACAGATCACGCGTGTTCACTCACTCATTGTCAGTTCACTTCACGAGTCGCGACGCGCACATTTGCTGCGCAGCTCGCAATTCTTCGCTCTCTTCCAATCTTTTATTCGTCCTCGCGACGATGCTCCTCCGTTCCACCATAGCGGTACCTATGTGGAGAAATGGCGATTTTACGCTAATTTCAATCATTGATATCTCCCTTAATACAGTTCGAAATTCAATGAGACCTGGCCTAAAACCTTCAGAAAAGCATAACGAATCTTTCTATACCAGGTTATATGGGGGTTTCATCTACCGTTATTCCGCAATCTGAGCGCAAAAAACGAGCGGCCGAAACGCAAAAATTCTGAATTTACGCTAATTTCAATTAAAGCTATCTTCCTTGATATTGCTCAAAATTCAACGAGACCTGGCCTAAAACCTTCAGAAAAGCCTAACGAATCTTTCTATACCAGGTTATATGGGGGTTTCATCTACCGTTATTCCGCAATCTGAGCGCAAAAAACGAGCGGCCGAAACGCAAAAATTCTGAATTTACGCTAATTTCAATTAAAGCTATCTTCCTTGATATTGCTCAAAATTCAACGGGACCTGGCCTAAAACCTTCAGAAAAGCCTGACGAATCTTTCTACACCAGGTTATATGGGGGTTTCATCTACCGTTATTCCGCTATCTGTGCGCAAAAACGAGGGTGCGAAACGCAAAAGTGGATCGGCAAGAGGCAAAAAAAACGCGAATAAATCGATGTTTTTTGGAAATATCTCCGTTGTTACTCATCCGATTGAAAATCTAATTAGTGAGCGGCACATGCACACCTCAAGACGAATCGAACAGTACCAGGTGTTATGGGGTTTCAATGAGCGGTTTTCTTGGAATCCTAGGCAACAGATCATATAACGCTTAAATCGACAAAAACGAACTGATCGGTGTATAATAAGTGTCCGCGGACGCCACCTTCTTGCTCGGGGGTTTTGGACTTGGCCTGGTGGCTACCACCACTTATGATTCGGTTAAACACGTGAAATATATATTGACTCCAAAAACATCGGGGGGGGGGGATATTTTCAGCCCCCCAAAACTACCCCTTGGGAGTTATTTAGGAGAGTGGGTACCCATAACTCAAACAGCGAGTCAAACCGACTTTTCAATCCAAATTACGGCCGATTGATTAGGGGTAGTTGAGTTTCCCAGAAAAGCACCCCAAACACAATTTTAAAAATTGAATGGGCCAACGTAACCTTTCAAAACTTTCAATGTGTGCACTTCTTTTCTAAAATTATAGAGGGTCGGAAGAGATTCTTGAAAAGTTGCGACCGAAAAAAAGGGGAAAAGGGTAGTCAGTTTTTAAGGGGTTCTGCGGCGGTGGGTTCATCTCGGAACAAAAGGTGCCGCGACCATCAAAAGACTGGGTTGAAAACCGCTGACACAGCGCTTAAAAGTCATTTCAAGCAAAATGTAGGTATAGTGCATACGACGACACGCGCGGTGAATAATAGGGAAAGAGAAAGGGAGTAAGGAAATCTTGAACAAGTTTTCGTGTTCTAAGATACGAGTTCTACGATATGTTCGATGTTATGTACGATATGTTCTAAGTACGCTAAGATTGCGGGCTGGGAAACCCGACAGGGATGGATCACCGATCTCAATGACGATTCCCTGAAATCAAGGTCAATAAAATCTTCAGTTAATTCTGACTGCTATAAACTTATACAGTCACCATTTGCATTCAAAAGATTACAATATACAAGATCTTGACTCGTGTGACCTATATCATGGGACCTGGCTGCAGTGCTGCCAAAATGCAAAGATTTTCCTTCAGGCATAAGCGATGCCCTAATGTAAAAAGCTCCTTCAAATAAAAGTGATACCAAACCAACTCCAACAAGTCGAAATAGTTACCTATATCAGTAATACAAGAGCTTATAGTGGATTTTACTGAACATTAGCGTATCTAGAAACCTAGCAGTGCTGCCATGCTTTTCATTCCAGGATTGATGTCCCAAAAAGGTAAAAAGCTCCTTCAAATAAAAATGATACCAAACCAACTCCGACGTGTCGAAACAGTTACCTACAGGGTGTTAATTAAAATAGGTTCCATTCAAGTTATCTCGAAAACGGTTGCGAATTTAGAAAATCGCTCAAACACGTGTTCAATGATTTCGAGGGGGACACCTTTTAAGGGGGTCGCCAATTTTGGGGCCCCCTCCGGGGGGCCCCTAGGGGGGGCACCACCCCCCTAAATCCAATACTTCAAATGGGGACCCCCATTTTTTATTCGATAATTGAAAAGAGGACAAAATTCTAAGACTTTCAGCACAAACCGGAAGTCGATATCGTTTTTAGTTTTCGATATATCGAAGTTCAAAGTTCGATATGGACCCATTTTCAAAAATTCACAACTTCCTTTTAAATTATCCAAATTTAAAAAACTTTAGGTTCAAAATGTTCTACAGAGCAAGTACTTTTCAGAAAAAAATACAAACTTTCTGGAAAATTTACCAAAAGGGGGTTTCTGAGCCCCTAAATTTCTTTGAAAATTTTGAACTTTTCAGAGGCTGTAGAAAAAAAACTACTTCAAATTTCAAAAAACGCTGAAACATGGGTTCGCTTATTTTAAAGAGTACATCTTTTCAGGGGGTCAAAAATTCTTAGGCCCCCCAGGGGGGGCGGGAGCAGGGGTCACGGCCCCCCAAATTTGACAATTTTAAATGACGATGTCATATAAACCTATTGTGTGATACATAATTTGAAAGCACGTCTTAAGCCAAACATTTTGGCGCAAACTGGAAGTCGATATCGTTTTTCGTTCTCGAGATATCGAAGGTCAAAGTTCGATGTTGATCAAATGTCAATAATTCGCTCGAATAATTTCGATCTCGAAAACGAAAAACGATATCGACTTCCGGTTTGCGCCAAAATGCTCGGCTTATAAAATAAGCGAACCCATGTTTCAGCGTTTTTTGAAATTTGAAGTAGTTTTTTTTCTACAGCCTCTGAAAAGTTCAAAATTTTCAAAGAAATTTAGGGGCTCAGAAACCCCCTTTTGGTAAATTTTCCAGAAAGTTTGTATTTTTTTCTGAAAAGTACTTGCTCTGTAGAACATTTTTGAACCTAAAGTTTTTTAAATTTGGATAATTTAAAAGGAAGTTGTGAATTTTTGAAAATGGGTCCATATCGAACTTTGAACTTCGATATATCGAAAACTAAAAACGATATCGACTTCCGGTTTGTGCTGAAAGTCTTAGAATTTTGTCCTCTTTTCAATTATTGAATAAAAAATGGGGGTCCCCATTTGAAGTATTGGATTTAGGGGGTGGTGCCCCCCCTAGGGGCCCCCCGGAGGGGGCCCCAAAATTGGCGACCCCCTCAAAAGGTGTCCCCCTCGAAATCATTGAACACGTGTTTTGAGCGATTTTCTAAATTCGCAACCGTTTTCGAGATAACTTGAGTGGAACCTATTTTAATTAACACCCTGTATATCAGTAATACGAGAGCTCCTCATAGTTTTTACAGAACATTAGCGACATTAGCGCATCTGGAAACCTGCTGCCATGCTTTTCATTCCAGCTGGTGGAAGTTACCGTAAAGCTACATGATGGTTTCTGGATACGCGGATGTTCCATAAAAAGAACCATGAGTTATCGAATCACCAATGAAGTTGAATGAAGGTAACTATTCCGGCGTGTCAGAGTTGATATTGTATAATTTTTATTTGAAGGAGCTTTATACCTTTTTAGTACATTAATCCAGACCCTTGTGTACACTTGTACCGATCTATTTATTTCTAGAGTCGAGTCTCGTAAATATCAGAGCCTCCTTCCTCAACTTTTTCGTCTAAAAATATTATGCTGACTCGAAAAATTCCATGTCTGTCGAAAAATGTTACAAAAAATGTCCCTGCACATAGGCGTAGCGTGACCAAAAAAAGTAAAAAAGTGGGGGGCTAAAAAGTTAAAAAGTGATAACTTTTTTTTTTTTTTTTTTTTTTTTTTTTTTTTTTTGCTTCTCGTCTCAAAGGAATGTTTTAAATACACGCCAATTGTTGCCACAAGGCGATGTGATTTCAGCCCCTCCGTAATATTTTAGTCCCGATTTTTAGCCCCTCCACCCAAAAAAAGTTGGGGGCTATGCCCCCCCCCCCCTGATAGCCCCTGATACGCTACGCCTATGTCTCTGTACACAATTTTACGGACGAGAATGAGATAGCAGTACGTATTCCGTAAGGTTCGCGTGAGTATGAGAGGATAGTTTTATGCACCCAAAGAACTTTTTCACCGGATAATTCCATCATTAAAACCGTCTGTATAGCCAACGAATTTTCAAAAGGCCACACCGTTAATACAAATATTTTTCTCGTCAACCAGAGTTAATAAACGTGTGCCATAGCGGTGCATACGAGATTCGAAGACTGAAACAGTTAGACAGGATTAATGCACTGACCTATCATTTACGACTTTAACCCCGCCGATGCAACTCTCAAGGCAGTCCATTAAATAAACGATACTGCTACTCGGAGAGTTTGAAAACTTCAATCTTTAATTACCAGATTTATCTTGGCTGGCAGTATCGAACACGAGCAGGGCATGAACGGAGAGGTGATAATCCCTTTTTCCCCTTTTTTTCTCTTCAAAATCCGAAACAATTAAGGGCAACAACAACTAACTGTGACCTTCACCTTAGCATAGGGCTACGGTGTCAATAGATCAAAATGGATAGACAAAATTGCAAGGTACCGAGCTGGAGCTGTGTCCCCCCTCCCTTTCCCATTCACTCCTACACCTTCCCTGTGGAACTTAACCTCCGCCTACAAGGGAACAGCGACGATTGCTTCTCTCGTTCGTTTTGCGAACGGAGCTCGGGGGAAGGATCCATCGCCTGTATTCATTCGAGACTCTCTCGTGAAAAATTGGAGCTATTCCTCATTAGTCATCTTGAGAAGCAGTTGTAAAACAAATAAACGCTCGCTTAAAATGAAATCATTAATCAATCGGTAAAAGCGGCTTCCTTCCCTCTCTGACCCTCCTTGCCACCCCCGCGTTACTCTATTACTCCTCCATTCGAGCTCATAGTAGTCGTTCAGTGCAAGAAAGTATACAGTGACGGCTCGAGAACAATCGATTATCATTTCCCTTCCATTTAAACCTATGCAAAAGTATCGATTAATTATGAATGATCCACTTTCAAAAGGGTGACGCGCGGCGTCTTTTGCACTCTACTAAAATTTTACAGGCAAAAAAAAGTATACGTCGAAGCGCTGAAAAAAAAGAAAGAAAACATGCAAATATGATCTGCGCTTTCTGATCCTAGATGGGAGGATGGAAAGTCTTATACAAGTTCCATAAATATAAATACATATACACTGCCCCGCAAAAAAACCGGCGCACCTGGCGTGCTGGATCATTCCGCTCGAAAATGCAAAAAAAATTACAAAATTTAAAATCGTCATAACTTTTGAACTAAGAAAGCTAAAAATATTTCAAGGCCAGAAACGGATTTCTCATACTCTCTAGTTTTTTATGCATAAGCTCAACTTTTTTTTCCGTAATTTTTCCGCCCTTATGAAGAGTTTTTCCAAACCCTCGCGAAAACTTTTTTTTTTTGGAGCACATCTGTAAAAAGTTACTCAAACTTCTCACATCTCTTTGGGATAAAGTAGCATAGATAGACAAAATCTGAGACATGCATCAGATTCCTCAGAGTCAGGGCTATCGACTTGGTTACCTCAATTTTGTCTACAAAATTTTTTTAAGGTTGGAAAATGCACTTTTCCGAAACCATGCAAAAACCGCTTCTGAACACACAGTTTACACATTCGAAAAGATGTTAAAAGTTCAAATCGTCATAACTTTTGAACTAAAAGAGCTAAGAATATTTCAAGGCCAGAGTCGGATTTCTCATACTCTCTAGTTTTTTATGCATAAGCTCAAATTTTTTTTCCCGTCATTTTTACGCCCGGATGAAGAGTTTTTCCAAACCCTCGCAAAAACTGTTTTTTTGGAGCACATCTCTAAAAAGTACTCAAACTTTCCACATCTCTTTGGGGAAAAGTAGCATAGATAGACAAAATCTAGGACATGCATCAGATTCCTCAGAGTCAGAGCTATCGACCTGGTTACCTCAATTTTGTGTACAACATTTTTTAAAGGTCGGAAAATGCACTTTTCCGAGACCACGTACAGACCGCTTCTGAACACACAGTTTATACATCCGCTCGAACATGCGAAAATATGATAAAAGTTTAAATCGTCATAACTTTTGAACTAAAAGAGTTAAAAATATTCCAGAGCCAAGGTCGGATTCCTCATACTCTCTGGTTTTTTATTCAGTAGCTCAAATTTTTTTTTGGTCATTTTTACGCCCGTCCGAAGAGTTTTTCTAAACGATCGCCACATTTCTAATAATGTTCAGAAGCGGTCTTTACATGGTCTCGGAAAAGTGCATTTTCCGACCGTAAAAAAATTTTTAAGACAAAATTGAGGTAACCAGGTCAATAGCTCTGACTCTGCAGAATCTGATGCAGGTTTCAGATTTAGTCTATCTGTGCTATTTTTGCCCAAAGAGATGTGAGAAGTTTGAGTAACTTTTTAGAAATGTTCTCCAAAAAAACAGTTTTCGCGAGGGTTTGGAAAAATTGTTCATGCGGGCGTAAAAATGAACGAAAGAAAATTTTAGCTACTGAACAAAAAACCAGAGAGTATGAGGAATCCGACCCTAGCATTGAAATATTCTTAGCTTTCTTAGTTCAAAAGTTATGATGATTTGAACTTTTAACATATTTTCGCATGTTTGAGCGGTATGTGTAAACTGTGTGTTCAGAAGCGGTTTTTACATGGTCTCGGAAAAGTGTATTTTCCGACCTTAAAAAAATGTTGTACACAAAATTGAGGTAACCAGGTCGATAGCCCTGACTCTGAGAAATCTGATGCATGTCTCAGATTTTGTCTATCTATGCTACTTTTCCCCAAAGAGATGTGGAAAGTTTGAGTACTTTTTAGAGATGTGCTCCAAAAAAACAGTTTTCGCGAGGGTTTGGAAAAACTTTTCACCCGGGGGAAAAAATGAGGGAAAAAAAAATTTGAGCTTATGCAAAAAAAACTAGAGAGTATGAGAAATCTGACTCTGGCCTTGAAATATTCTTAGCTCTTTTAGTTCAAAAGTTATGACGATTTGAACTTTTAACATCTTTTCGCATGTGTAACTGTGTGTTCAGAAGGGGTTTTTTACATGGTCTGGGAAAAAGTGTATTTTTGACCTTAAAAAAATTTTGTAGACAAAATTGAGGTAACCAGGTCGATAGCCCTGACTCTGAGAAATCTGATGCATGTCTCAGATTTTGTCTATCTATGCTACTTTATACCAAAGAGATGTGAGAAGTTTGAGTAACTTTTTACAGATGTGCTGCAAAAAAACAGTTTTCGCGAGGGTTTGGAAAAACTCTTCATAAGGGCGGAAAAATGACGGAAAGAAAATTTAAGCTTATGTATGAAAAACTATAGAGTATGAGGAATCCGACACTGGCCTTGAAATATTTTTAGCTTTCTTAGTTCAAAAGTTATGACGATTTTAAATTTTGTAATTTTTTTGCATTTTCGAGCGGAATGATCCAGCGCGCCAGGTGCGCCGGTTTTTTTGCGGGGCAGTGTATATCATATCCAGCCGGTAGCTTTCAGTCCCCTCCGATGGTCCGTTGTTTGGAAACCCCTTAGCACAGAATACCCAATCACAATCTCAGAACTCACAATCAGAACCGCGCGTTTTGAATTGGTTTACATATTAGAGACCTAAGACCTGCGTCGCCACATTTCATTCATTTAAAATGAATTTAACTAATCACCTCTTGATAACAAAAAATACACTAAGAGTTTTCCCCGCAATCTACTTTAAAAGTTAAAAGTGTTAAAATAGTCAAATACGAACATTAAACAGTAACTTGTTTGTTGCTCCGGCAATGCGCACTTAGCGGGATAGTCGAATTCAAGATGACGGCAAAATCGGGAAACGGTGTTCCCAAACATTGGGTTTCCCGATTTGGCGCTACGGGCCAGATCTGATGTATATGGACCTTGGTCTTATAGGGCTGTTCAGCAAAATGAGAGATTTCCTTTAGTCGACAGTGCACGGATCCACGGATTTTCTTCACTCACTCGTCATCGTCAGAGGAAATTAAAAAAACTTCGACAAGTCGTCCTAGCACACTCGTTTGAGAGAATTGGCCAAATGGACCGATGAAAATTACGGCTTTATCCTCAACCAATTTTAATGATTGATATGGCTCGTAGAATCCATAAAAAATTTACAGAAGTGCAAATTATTCCGATTTATATAGCTTTACGTCTTTTTTCTTTTCACTAAATTACATGATAATTTAGACCATTGACTATTGGCGTTACCGATTAGTTTGAAATCTATAAAGTGTTTTGCTCAGGATCAAGTTATGGTAGGATGTTTGAATCAATCGAAACAAATGCACAAACACAAAGACGAAATGAAAGAATTCACTAGCGCAACGAGAAATTCTTTATCTCTTTCTTTCTTCCATTGAAACACGTGTATATATTGGACAAGGATAAACAAAGGGATGAAGCACCCTCTCTCTGTCCTTTTTCTACTTAAAACATTCAAAGAATGAGAGATGGAAGAGATCCTATAGCTGTGCTGCTAAGGAATCAGTTCAAAGTTTCGACCAAGCCTATTTTCCCGATCCAATTTGAAATTCGAGGTTAAATCTTCGAATATATCTATACATAATGTGTCAACGTAACAGTGGCGTAGCGTACAGTTTGGCAACGATGAATTGTGTTCATTTAAACCCATGTAATAAAAGGTCGAATGTGAAGGTGTTCACCGTACACCCAACATTACAATATCTTTTTCATGGGTTAAAATGTACGAACTGGAACGTAGCCAAACTGCAGGCTACGCCACTTCAACGTAAGAATTCCGATACATCTTTCAAGCATTGTAACTAATTCAATTTTTAGTCTAATTTTTCTATTCTTCTGTTTCTTTCAAAAATCTCGTTAGCACTAAAAGAATTGAAAAATCTTTGCAGCATATTTGAGGATTTGAAATGCAGACATTTTAAAGTTTTCTATCTAAAGTTTCTATGAAGTTATTTATGGCTATTCAACAGTGGGTCAAAAAAAGAAATTTGTCTGAGGAATTTTTGTTATTACCTCGGTTGAAGGTAATCCGTTGCCTTACACGAGAGCTACGGCGTTTGATACAGTTAAATTGGATCCTCCGCTTGAAGCGTTTAAAAAGACTACTATTCTATCCACTGGCGCAACCAGGATATCTTCCATCTCTCTCATTTCCCATTTGAATGTACGAGGTGTGATCAAAAAGAAACCGAACTTTTTCCACTGTGTGCAGAGAAATAATCCAATCAACGTTTTCTTGGTCTTATCTGATAGCTAATAATCTGACAAACACGCTGGTTTTCACGGATTTGAATTATCTTTATTTGTTAGGCCGCAATATTGCTTTGAATACAGTGGGTTTCTGTACAATCTGCGATGAGCGTTATCATGCTGGAGAAACCACGAATTTTCGGCCCACAGTTCTGGCCTTTTTCGGCGCACATTTTTTCGAAGTCTACGCAAAACATCATTGTAATAATGGCGATTTACAGTCTGATTGGGAGGGGGGGGTAAAAACTTGTGATGGATGTGACACCTCGCGCATCAAAAAAAGCTGTCAACAGAACCTTCGTTTTTGTTCTGATTTGGCGAATTTTTTTTGGCCTAGAGGCCGACCTTTCAACCTACTGCGACGACTGAGCTTTTGTCTCTGCATCATACCCATAAACCCATGATTCGTCGCCTGTAACAATTTTATTTAAAAAACTTGCATCGGCATTTGAGCGCTCCAAAAGCTCTTGACTGATTAAAACTCTGTTAGCTTTTTGATCTTGAGTCAATAACCGGGGAACCCACTTTGCTGCAAATCGCACGAGTTTTTACCCCCCCCCCCCCCCAATCAGACTGTGAATCGCCATTATTACAATGATGTTTTGCGTAGACTTCGAGAAAATGTGCGCCGAGAAAGGCCAGAACTGTGGGCCGAAAATTCGTGGTTTCTCTAGCATGATAACGCTCATAGCAGATTGTACAGAAACACCCTGTATTCAAAGCAATATTGCGGCCTAACAAATAAAGATAATTCAAATCCGTGAAAACCAGCGTGTTTGTCAGATTATTAGCTATCAGATAAGACCAAGAAAACGTTGATTGGATCATTTCTCTGCTCACAGTGGAAAAAGTTCGGTTTCTTTTTGATCACACCTCGTATGAGTAGGAAAAGGACAGAAGGAGGGGGTTTTATCCCCTTGTCCATCCTTGTCTAACATACGTTTCTTAATGGAGAAAAGAGAGAGATGAAGAAACTCTCGGTGCGCTACTGATTCTATACGAGCTGCGAAAAGGTCATCAAACGATAAAGCCGTTCTTGACCTTGATAAATATTGAATCCTCATAAATATTATGAGGGTCAGACATAAACGGAATAGGTATGTCGAGATGAATCTCAGCAAACGACGTCCTATAAAATTCGCAAATAAGTCTGAAATTAGTATACCGGCCCATAAAACGAGAGATCCGTTTGCTTGATAAGAATTAAGGAATAAGATTACTACAAACCTATCTTCACTGCAATCGTCAAGTAAAATAATATGCCCATTAATTTACGGTACTTCATGGACAACAGTATTTTTGCTATCTGAGGTTGTTTTTGATATATTTGACCTAATTATAAACGTTAATGTTGGGATCAATATTTTTTAAACCCGTGCATGGTCATCGCTTTTGTTCTGCCCACGAGGTTTCTATAAATTTCAACGATAGTTAATCTGTAACTTGAAAATGCATTGAGACCACATTCCATACTTATTATCACAATGCAGGGCTTCGGACCCTGGACCGGTCCTGGACCCGGAACCGGTCCGGACCCCTTTTTTTGCTTGGACCTGGACCCGGATCCGGACCGAATTTTGTTTTCTCTTCTGGACCCAGACTCGGACCCGGACCGAAAATGTCTTCACTTCTGGACCCTGAACCGGACCCGGACCCTTCGGGCGGGTTCATTCAGAACCCACTAGAACCGGTCCTCAGCGGGTCCAGTGTGCACATGAAAAAAGGATAAATTAGAGGTAAAAAAGAAGGATAAAGAGAAAAAAAGAGGACAAAAGAAAGCAAGAAATATGAGAGGAAAAGAAATGAAAAGGAAAGAAAAAAAGGACGAAAAGGAAACAAAAACCCGTTGCTATTTTATCATTTCATTAGCTCAGTCATTTGCTATTCACCAGATCATTGTTTGGGTGACTTTATGAAGAAGGTAACCAATCGCTATGAGTTTCTTGCTTTTTTTATTAGTTCACTTTCGCCACAGAATACTCTAATCAGAACGGAAACTCTCATAAAAGCCAATCGAAACAAGATTTGGAATTTACCAGCACAAACTGGCAACTGTGCCTGCTCACTTCTCAAGATGGCGGACGGGCTTTTTCAGTTTATACGACCAATCACAACCCGGTCAGTTGCCGAAGATTGCCGAAAATGCTCACTTTCCAACATGGCGGCCCGAAGTAAAGAATGTTTCAAATTGAATTAGAGTTTCCGTTCTGATTAGAGTATTCTGTGCTTTTGCGTAAACAGAAAAATGTGTCCCTTTCTGCATAAAAAAGTTCAACTATGAAGCCTAAATTTATCGACTAATTACTTGGACCCTTCAAGAACCGGTCCAGAACCGGTTCCGGACCCTGGACCAGGTCCAAAGAATTTTAGTGGACCCGGACCTGGATCCGGACCCTGACGACTCACTTCTTTTTGGACCGGACCCGAACCCGGACCCTGAGGATTCATTTTCTCTTGGACCCGGACCCGGACCCGTTGTTCAAATGCTCGGGTCCGAAGCCCTGATCACAATGTTCTAAAAGAAATAATGTAATTTGAACCTAGTGGTGTAGCGCGCGCAAGCTGGCAACGTTACATTTAGTTCATTTAAATTTATGTAAAATATCGATCCCAGAGACTGACTATGCACCCATTATATTTCGACTTTCTGCGTTACTTTCGATGAACTAAAAGTAACGTTGTCTGATTGCACGCGACGTCACTGCTTCGACCCTTTGTATTCTAAGCCTTTCGTTATACTTACAATTAGAGCTTGATAATTCTCGAGAAGATGTTAAATCATAATGAGAACCGTTTATCGACGTGTCACCCGAAAACTGCAGTAAGCCTCTTATTGTCGTTCGACTTGAACGGTTTGTTTACCGGTTGGGGGGGCGGGGGGGCCGGTTCCGCCCGGAATTTATATTTAGTTTCTTTCTTTCTAACTTGATCGTTGAATTTTAAGCTTTTATCTCCGCTTATCATTTCGGCCGTAAATTTTCACGTACAAATTGACCATTCTCCGGTCAAAGTTCTGACAGAACCTAAATATACACATACCCATAAAAAATACCCATTAGTTTTCAATACGCCGATGCGAAAATTGTTAAATTTACTGCACCGCGTAGCCTAGTGAGAGCTCTTTTGCAAGCACTATTCGTATTTGTAAAGGATTAACTAAGATGAAAATCCAGGGGGAAAAATCCAATTTGAAAGGTAAGGTTGGGCAAAAAGGGCTGAGAGCGAATAAACGTGTCAACCCCTTTCTATTTGACGATGACGCTGCGATATTTCAGGTGAACAAAATATCAGATTTTCAATTTGAATTTAGAGAGGACACGTTTTCCCATAGATATGGCAACTTAGGCTTTGCAATAAGATTGCGGCGCCTCATTTGAATTCAGCACACCCGCCACGCTGTCGCGCCGCAACTGCCTCTAGGCCTCCTAGATCCAATTTAATCATGATGGGCTCGACGTTCGCGTAATGTAACCTCTGGACCGTTTTAAAGCAAAAATTCGCTCTCCCAGTCTCTAACACTACCCGAACTTTGTTTCGCGACGACCATTATCATCCAAAAGCGTATTAACGCAACTGAAATGTTTGTCAATTCTCATTTTTTCTCCCAATTCCTCCTCTCTCCCTCAACGCAACTGAAATGTTTGTCAATTCTCATTTTTTCTCCCAATTCCTCCTCTCTCCCTCTGATTTCTCTCCCCTTCCTCCACTTGTTTTCTTCCACTTCTTACCTTTTCCTCTCTTTCCTTCTATCTTTTTGACCAGTTAAGATCTCATTATTAATACTATAATTTTGTTTGTTTTTTGTTTTGTTTTTTTGAACAATTTTTTACATTGATTTTTAAAAGGAATAATAACTGTTTCGATGCAGAACATCACCAGAATGATGAAATTTAAAAAAACTGCACAAGTGAATATAATAGATATTAAATACAAACACCAGCTCATACTGTAAACCAATTCCTATACACGATGAAGAGAGGAATTTCTAGTTATGGGACTATTTGTGAATAACACTAGTTTTTATTTACCGAGTTACAATTTATTTGTTTATTTATTTGTTTATTGTGGGGAGGGATGGGGTCGGGTTTTGCTTATCTTTAAAAACTGTAAAATTTTAAGAGTTCTCTGTTTCTTTTTTCTTTCTTTTTTTGTGCGTAGGAGAAATACACAATTCAGGGATTTTGAACAATTTTTTTTTTTTTTTTTTTTTTTTTTTTTTTTTTTTTTTTTTTAAATCCATACCTGAAATGGCCTATTCTAAAAAGTACAGTAGACGAATTGAATATTATGTCTGTCGACTCCTTCCATTTTATTTCAGGTAGGCAACCGACATTATGTATCACAATGAAATTAAGCATTACAGGTGGCCTACCCAAGACAAAATCCAAGGAGTCGACTGACATTGTTGTAAACTTCGCCGATTGTACATACTTGGCAGTTTGATATCATCAATATTTGCCGAGTACAAGATAAATTTTGTTTCCGTTGTCCTTGGTTTTGATTCGTTAACTCCTAATGAGGCTAAGTATTTTTGAGAGCCAACATACAATTTTTTTAGGCGACATGTTTTCCAGCTCCCAAAAATTGATTTTTTTTTTTTTTTTTTTTTTTTTTTTTTTTTTTTTTTTTTTTTTTTTTTTTTTTTTTTTTAACAATTAAGAGCTAGGTAACATGGACGACATTCTCGCCATTTAGGACCAAAACTTAGCAAATTATCACATGGTTGATATATCAAACTCCAAACTATGCACTTGTTACTATTCAGGCCATAACCTTAAGTCTTTTAAGGCACGGGTGAAAGTCATATTCTTTCTACCAAAACCCTTAAAATGGGAGATTTTCCTACCCACAAAGAACACTTTAAAAGGTTAAGCTCTCGGAATTTTGAAGTTTTAAAAAATAAGCAACACCCTAGGACTCTAGGTCTAGGTGCATGGTTGAGGATTAAAAACAACAAAAAACAAACAAACAAAAAAACGTCCACCCTACAACATGTTTAAACACCAACATCATCAAAGTACAGAAAACTTCCGTAAAGATGGCCGCTCGACGGCAATTTGCATCAAAATGATCAATGTCATAATTTGCGGCCTAATTATAAGAGCAAGTGTGTATCGTCAAACGGACATCAGCCAGCCAAAAAGTTTCAGAGAAAGCTAAAAACTACATACATAGCAAAAGGCGGATCCAGCAATCTGGCAACTGTATATTATTCCCATTTGAATGTATGAGAAACAATCGATTAGTAAAAGGGTCATGACCCCTCAAGAATCGAGCGTTCCTTGTACGTTCAAATGGGATGGATTCGTGGTTGCCAAATTTCTGATGCGCCGTGATGAATTTTTCAAATTTATGTTAAAAAGGTTCGTGAGACAAATCGAACGATTCGGAGCATTAAATGCTAGCGGAATCTGTAGTTCCCTCAAATAATTTCCGATAATTTGCAACGAACATACACCACCAAAAACCCTGAGTTCACGGCTGACTTCGCACTGGTGAAGTTAGCGCTGTCGTTCGTTGAATTCGGGCGCACTAATTTGGAAACCATACCAGTCGCTCGGGGCTAAATAAGCGCTACCACTTTGTCTTTGACGCCCATCCGTTCCGACAAATCACTCTTGAGTAATTTGCAAACAAAAGCGTACCTATATTGAATTTCACGCTCATTTTCAGGCCGTGTTGAAGTTTCTTAAAGTTAGAGATTATAAGATTTCACTTCAAAAGTTTCAGCGAATCTGTTATCACTTCGAATGTTCGATGATTTGCGACGAAAATATCGCAAAAAAATTGAGAACAATCATGCGCACGAATACTAGGGAAATGTATCAAGATGCACTTTAAAATGTTCGCCTGAACAACCGTTTTCAGAATACTTCATTCAAATTGCTCTCCTACAATGAATCTGCTGCACACTTTCGCTGCAGTAATAAGGCTCTTTGATTCTAACGTAAAATTCCACGGTAATAAAGATGCACGAATTGAAAACTTTCATTCCGATAAAAAATCCTTCCACCTCTGCAGAAATTCACCGATGACTCCTGAGCTATCGCGCACACACAGGAGAGATTGGAGGGTTTCTATCGGAATGGAACCTAAGTAGGTTAATAATAACACCACCTATAATAACTATAATAACACCACCCAAAAGAATAACACGCACTTGATAGCGACTCGATACGATTGCGATACGATCCTTCATTATCAGCTAGCTGGTACAGGTCAGAAAGCGAGGGCGTCTTTCTGTCAACATTTTTGTTTGCAACGCTTTTATAAGAGGAAGTAGCTTCTTTCGTCGGCGTGCTGAACGCGCGACTTAGGAAACATTACCATTGAATATTTTTGAGAATATGGTCGAAAAATTTATTTTTCTCCCAGTAGTATAGTTAAAGGGAATTTGTCTTACAATTAGCCAAGTTGCTTCTGACGCGACCGACTATGTCAAACTTGGTTTTTCAATAATCAAACTCTATATTGCATTTTTTTTTTTTTTTTTTTTTTTTTTTTTTTTTTTTTTTTTTTTTTTTTTTTTTTTTTTTTTTTTTTTTTTTTAAATCCTGTCGAATTATTCCTAAGAATCATTCTTTATTGCAAATCATTTCGTTGAAGACCTAAAATTTATTTTTTGCTTTTTTCAAAATCCTGCCAAAAAACCGTAAGAATAAGCATGCATAAATCGATATATGTATTTTTTTTTATTTTTTTTTAAATATTACTTTACAATCATCACAACTTTCGAATCGAAATCATCCAAATAAAATA